>JAJJWW010003669.1:0-47055 GCA_023531295.1 Papaver armeniacum
CCAAGGCTAAGGGGTTGTCATCGTGGTACCCCTTATCATTTATCGAGGGTGTAACTATCCCAGGGTGTCCCATAGCCTATGCGATGAGGGTACCATTATCTTATCTTACTTTAACCCAACCCTAAATCGAAAGGAGTGTGCCTCTCTTTCTTTCATTCACTTGGTTAGTCGAGAGAGCCAGCCTTTGTCCGTCGCGGAATCTGTTCAAGAAATTGAGAGGCGAAATTGAGGATTAATAACGAGAGATCGAGCGGAATTACGAAAAGAGATCAAGAACAGAGAATTGGGGTTCGAAATTGTTAAAAATGATGAAGAAATTAGGGCTTATGAGTTTCTGAGATGATGTTGCTTCGATTAATGGTGGTATTGATCAAATTGAGAGGAAGAAAATGGGTGTGATTGATTCGTGGCTGTGAACGAGTAGGATTTGCAGAGGATTGATTTCAGAGATGGATTCAAAGATTTCAGGGATGAGATTTAGTGGTTGTCGCTGTTGTTGGTTGTATGACGGTGAGATGGAGATGTGGAGATCGGAAAGAGCAGATGAAATCAAGGTTTTTGAGCTCAAGAAAGGATGAAATCAAGATATCCATGGAATCAGTGAACTAGATAGAAGAAGCAACTGGGTTCGATTTAGTGTTGAACTTCAAGAGTTTGGTGTTGTTGTTAAGTCCGGGTTTGATTCGATCGAATGGGTTAGAGTTCATTTGTGAAGAGAGAGTTGCAATTGAAGATGGGTTTTAGTGACATGGAAACAAGGTGATCCGGGTGGTGATTTTGCTATTGATTGAAGGGTCAGATGTCTGTGCTGGTTGAGATTCAGAGAATGAAGCTGTTGTTTTTTGATATCGATTAGGCTTTGTTGGTTTAAAAGAAGATAGAGCTGCTGAGTAACGATGGGTCTGTGGTTGAGCTTGAGAAGCAGAGGGGTCTGTGAATCAACAAGAAGAAGAAATTGAACTAAGTATGGGATTCTTTGCTATGGTGCGTGGATGAAGAACGGAGACCTCACTCTTTTGTTGAATGAGATGATTCTAATTGAGAATTTGGCATGGTCTGGTGGCGATTTGAAATTGTCTGCCTGCTTTGGAAATTGATGAAGCAGAGAAGAGATCGATGGTGCTGGTGGCTCAATTAGAGTTCAAATGGAGAAGCAGAGAAGGAGTGAATGCAAGAATGAATTGTTAGATGTATGTATTAGGTTTCTTAGCACGGAATGGAGCAAAAGATCGGCCTGGAATTTGGCCAGGAAGTCCTATAAATAAACGAGAACTGCCGGATATTTCTTCATGAGTCAACTCGAGCCGCGATGACCGATCCGGTCGATCCACTCATTCGAGTAAGACCCGGTAAGTTCAAGAAGGCCCGGCTGACCCGACTCACCATCCAGCCGGCCGATGTGCGATTGGTCGCGGTTTTGACCACTTTGTCGTTAGTCCTAACAGTGACCGATCGGAATATTCTGGTCGCGGAGAGAAAATTCTCGGACCGACGACGACTATTCCCGGCGGATTCGGCCATAATACCGATTTTCGGCGAGCCAAGAATTCGAGAATTTTCTATGGACTTCTCCCATGGGTGTGAAGACTTGGACTAGGAATTGGATGGAGAATTGGGCTCAAACTTGGAAAGAGAAGATGGAAGAGTTGAGAAAGGCTTGGATTTGGAAATTGAATTGCTAAAGGAAAAGGAATCTATTCCTTAGAAGATTTGGAGAATATTGAAGCCTATAAATAGAGAAGTTTTCTACATCTTTTACACACCTCTCTACACACACTACACTTGTGTTTTTGCTTTCAATTCTTCTTCTTAATTATTTGTGTGAACTTGAAAATTCTCCTTTTAATAATTATTTGTGTGAATTTCAAAAGCATGAGTAGCTAATTTTCTTATTGATTGAGGATGAATTCCTAGTTCTTAACATGATTTGAGTTTTGTTTCAATTCTATCTTGAGTTTTTTTCACATGATTATCGATTGTTTTTACTAATAGGAATGTTTATTCATTCATGATTGATTGATAGATTGTTTGGAGTGCACGCTAAATTGATTTGTTAATTGATCTAAATCTAGTATAAGTTAGGGAATACGTAATCGTTTCGACACTTTACACAAGTAGAAAACACGAGATCCTTGCGGAGGGATTCCGTGGAGCAATTGTGTGTAGAAACAACGCGTAAAGTGAACAAGCGAACCGAGTTTAACTACTAGTACTAAACCTAAATTCATAAATCTTAATGCATTCATGGAATTACATCTTGTAAGCGAACCTCAAGGTGGTTCTTTTGAATAGAATCTGATAACTAAGTGGACTTGTTACTCAGTGAAATAAGGGATTTTGGGGCTAGCTAAGCGGACTGCTATCCTAGGTTGGTGATAATGTGACTTATAACAAGTAGAAAGAACATAACTTTAATCATTGTTTTGCAACGAAGAAGGATTCCTTGATCTTGTCTCTCTTATTGATTTCAACTTTAACTTTTAATTGCTTTATTTACTTTCTTTTTGCTTTACATCCCCCCTTTTCGTGACAATTTTTACAACTAGAATCTCTTGCTCCTCGTGGGAACGAACTTGACTACACTATATTACTTGTTAATTAGGTGGAAAAATATTAATTAATTTGTTGTGGTTACGACACGCATCAGTTCATGGTGGAATGAGCATGAAAATTGTTTTTTTTTTTTTTTGAATGTTCAATACAACCGCTTTGTGTGCCAATAAGATACTTCCAGGCTTGGAGTTCAAGGTACACGTATAAGCTTTGAAATATATATGAATTTTTTTTATTGCGAGTTTATTTTCTTCATATTCCTTGCATATCCTTGTCATATTATAACCTTGGCTTTGATTTCCAGGTTGCAATGCAAGTCTGTCTACATTCATCAAGATATTGATGTTATAATCCTTATCCTTTCTTTATTTTCTTTTTGGTTCATTTTCTTTTCTAGATCAGAAAATATAAACTTTTAACATTGTTTGCAGGTTATGCTTAAAAAGTTTGTTAAAGCCTCCCCTTTAGAATTTTTTCCCAAAGCATACAATATTAGAATAAAGGATGGAGTCGAAAGTCCAAGACCCTATGTGCAGGAATATCAAAGCCTTCATAAAAAACTTAATCCCAAGCTTGTAAGTTTCTTTGGTCACTTGCTTTTGTGTTTGCAGTAGTTTATGCTTGAATTTTTTTTTTCTTGAAGAGAGATAACAACACTAAATTGCCCATTCAGAAGGACATAGTGAACGCTAACAACTCGTCACACTCTGGTGCATCCTTTTCCTTAGCTCTTATGCACCTATAATATTCGATGTAGCGAGTGTAGCAATCGCGTGTTTGGTTAGTGGTAGTTTAGATTCTGAAACAAATTTATAAACAAAAAATATTCACAAGATATTCCAAGATCTTTACTGAAATCGGGTTTTGAGAACATTATATAAGTCAAGATAATAAACGAATATCTTTAAATAAAATCCTATTGCTCTTATTTTTCCTTTAATGATAAATTGCCTTAAATATGCATTACAAACCCTAAAACACTAAACTACGACTGACATAAAATCCTAACTTTTAGGATCCACTAATAGATAAACAAAACACATTAACAGTTTCCTAAATACCAAGACTAATCCTAATTGAATGTAAAGACTAAATCAATCAATTAAACTAAACAAGTTATGTTAATAGTTTGAACGTGTTTGAGACATTCAAATTCTAACACCCTCCCTGAATGTGTCAACCATAAATCTTCTTATATTATCATAATACCATCATCATCTAACATCATCATCATTCTTCATCATGTTTTGTTTCTACAACAAAACTAACTCATCATCTTTTGTTTCCACACAAAATTGTGCATACTCCTCCCTTGACTTGTCACGAGACTCACGACAATATTTTTCAATATGACCAAATATCTTGCAGTTGTGACACTGTGGAATGATTATCTTACAAATTGAACACTGATTTTCACCTTTCTTTTCCCAAAGTGCATTTTCTTCAAATTCTCCATCATCCTACCTGTTTAATATTTGTTCATGTGCTTGAAGAGAACCCATAAGATCATTAAAAGTATATTTTGATAAATATTTTAGTTTATCAATAGAAAAAATAACATGATCATATTTGTGAGGAAGATAACGTAATACCTTTTCCACGATTTTTCGGTCAGATATATCTTCACCATAAGCTCTCATTGTAGAGATCAATTCAGAAATGCGTTTCTCCTTATCAACAAGAGTAACTAGGAGTTTTTCATTCTCCCATGTCAACTTATCATTTTCATAGGTAAGATCAACACATGTATGATAGGTACCCGCGGCTTCTACCTGTAGATTTCCAACGAATTGGAGAAGATCGCTGATCTGTGAGTTTGCCCTAGCGAATTCTTCTTCTGTTAGTGGCGGCATGTTTGGACACAAGAATAAATCAGATAAAACTCAAGAGCTGAGATAGAGAACCATAGCTTCCTCTTCTATTTATATACATGCATATCTTATCTTGTCTAGATAGGGTATAGTTACTATATTACCCTTTTTAGTAAACCTAATATTTTCAATTTATACTCATTTATTTCAAAATAAATTAGATACTAGATATTTTTCTATTTTGGTCTTTCTTTTCGAATCAATTTTTTTTGGGAATCTTTTTTAAATCCCGTGGGTCCAAGAATAATCGACAAATATGGACATACAACACGATTGATTGTTGTCGAAGTTTTTCGCGTTTTAAAAATACAACACACAAAGTAAGTCGATTATGCTAAAAAGTTTGGGACCTTCTTTGCAGAGATGAACCCCTATTTCCCACACGTGTTAATTGTCTCTCTAACAAATTAGTAAAACAGATTGTAAAGTAAAGATGCAAAAACAGATCCTAAGCATTAAGAATATGGCTCTGCAAGATAAGTACTTAGGGGACCCACTTTTGTTGCAACGGGATAAAAGTGAATCTTTCTCAGGTATGTTATCTAAATTTGATGGTAGATTATCCATGTGAAAATCTAAGAACTTTAACCAACCAGGTAGAAATGTCCTCTACCAAACTGTTCTAGGATCTATAACCGCTCATCAAATGGTTGTTTTCCCTATGCCTAAAAAAATTACTGATAAAATAGATAGTATTCAAAGAAAATTCTTTTGGAATAAAGACAATAATGGTAGATTTTTTTTTTACATATCCTGGGATGTTGTGGCTAGTCCTAAACATTTAGGTGGTTTGAACATTAGGAAAGCAACTGAATTTAATAAAGCTCTTCTTACTAAGCTTACCTGGATATTAGTCAATGAACAAGATGCTTTGTGGGTTAAAATTATGGCACACAAATACTTTTCTGACTTTAATCCTCCCTGTCCGATTCCATGAGTACTAATGGATCTTGGATTTGGAGAGAATCTGTCATGGTTTAGAAGTAGTGAAACAACATTCTTGTTGGGAAGTAGCTGATGGCAAAGATATCAATATTTGGAAGGATGTGTGGGTTCCTAGTTTAGCAAAGAAAGTTCCTAGTGATATGTCTTCTAGTTTAATCTTTAAAGTTTCTCAACTTATAGATAATGATACTAGAAATTGGGACCTTAACATGTTAGGATCCTTGTTTACTAATGATATTGTAGATCAAATTTTGAAAATTAGAATTCCCATGCAAGGCAGAGATCAACTCAGATGGTTAGGCACAAGAGATGGTAAGTTTACTGTGAAATCTTCTTACAATATTTTATTGCATGAATCTTATTATATTCAAAACATTCAAATTATTGGTGTGCCACAATTTCCATGGAAGAAACTATGGAAGGTTCAACTGCCTCCTAAAGTTCTTCACTTTATTTGGAGAATCTTGCACAACTGTGTTGCAACCAGAGATAAACTTTATAAGGTGGTTAATAACATTGACCATCTCTGCCCCCTGTATAAGTCCAAAGATTAAACTTGTCATCACTTGTTATTATATTATCCTATGTCTCAAAGGTTATGGTTTGGTCTTGATCACTCTTTAATAGGTTTAAGATCAAATACTAACCTTACAGACTGGTTAGCTGATATATTCAATGCCAATAATTTTTGGGACAATACAATGCAGGTAAGGATAAGGTATATTTGTTGTGTACTATGGTGGATATGGAAACATAGATGTGCAATTGTGTTTGACAAAATCCAGTTTAATCCCACCAATTTCATTCGCACACTGTGAAAGATTTTATTAATGATTGTGAAACTGCTATCCTACCAGTAACAAGGGTTGTTCAGAACATGGTTCTATTAAATGGCATCCACTAGAAGAATCTGTTTCGAAACTGAATTTTGATGCTTCCTTCATTTCTGTTGTATAATGAATGGGATTTGGTCTAATTATTCGTGATGTTACAGGTTCCTTCATCGAAGCCAAAGGAGGGATCGGTAAAGCCATAGATGAAGAACATGCAGAAGTTGTAGCAACTCTAGAGGCACTGAGATGGGATAAAGGGAAGGACATTCAACATCTGGTGCTTGAAAGAGGCCGCCTCAATGTAGTAAACGTAATAAATGGTGTTACTGGTTCAATAAATTGGACCACAAATAGTGTGGTTCAAGATTGCATTTTTATTCTCAGAACTTGTCCTAGTTGGTCTTGTAGCTATGTTAAGAGAGAAGCAAATCAAGTAACTGACTCTCTAGCTAAAAACTCAAGAACAAACAATAGCTCTTTATGTTATGATTATCCACCAGACTTCTACTAAGAAAACTGGAAAGGGATATAAGTCATGTAACAGTTTAAAGTCTTAATCAATTTCTATTTCCAATAAAAAAAAAAAAAAAAAAAAGGTTGATGGGCTCTTGAGTGGGGCCAGAAATTCTAAGAAGAGAGCTTGATTCAGCTTTTAACCACATCAAAGAAAATTCACCTGAAATCATATTATTAATAAGTATTAAATAATACTCCCTCCGTCCAAAATTAGTTGACCCATTTGTAGTTTGCACAATTATTAAGGCAAAGAGAAAGGGTGGGGGGGTAAGTTTAAGTATTTTTTACAAGTATGCTGTAAAGACCCTCAAGCTCGTCAGCGCTATTAGACTAGTCAAGAGACGTGTTAGCCAATAATATCCCGATTAGTTTAAAACGAATGTTAATTAATCGGAATTAATCTAACAACAATCTAGATACGAAACTAGTGCCGTTGGGTAGGTCTCAAAAAGTTATGCAAAATGGACTACTCGAACGTGTTAATTGGATACCGGACAAAGAAGAAATCACCTGATTTATTTGAAGGGAAAAATAGTTATTTTTTTCAGTTTAGCCGCCTTGGCTGCCCATATCATTTGGTTGTGTGCCGTTAGCAATTTTTGGTCGGCCTTATCCTTAATAGACCGATAAGGTTCATTCTCTTATTATTTCTTTTCTTCTTATTTCTTCTTTCTATTTTCTTTTCTCTCTTTGTTGTTCTTCTTCTTCTTCTTCTTCTTCTGCTTCTCTGGTGATTCTGTGTTTTGTTTGAGAGACCCTGATTTCGAAAAGGAATTTAGAGGAAACTTTAAGAACTGATCGTTGGTGCTGTTGTTGATGACGGTTGAGAAAGAAGAGAAGAAGAGACGGGAGATTTGAGATAAACAGATAAACAAAAATAGGGTTATGGATTCGATTCTTGGGGTTTTATGAAATTGATGAAAATACAGAGTTGTGGTAGGATGTAGAACAAGGGTTTTTGTTTAATTGAAGTTTCAAGTTAATCTGGTGGTGAATCGGAGAAATTGAATTAGGGTTTGGTTGTGTTCTTGAGAAAGTAATGAAGATGATTATGAAACTGAAATCGATAGATGAAGAGTAGAGTTGGGTTTACTTAGTGGTGGTTTTAGTTTAAGCGGCTGATTCAGATACTCAGAAGAAAAGGTAAAGTAGGGTTTTCCTGTGAATTATTAAGAAGAGGAATTAAAGTTCGATTATCAAATTGTAGTAAAGAATAGGGTTTGTGAAATTGGGATTGGGATAGGAATTGAATTAGGGAAATAGCTATTCATAGGATGCTGATGCTTCGGTAAGACTTCGATTTCATTTAAGTTTGGTAATTTAGTTTTAATTGTTTAGAATATTAAAGTTTTGTGTTTGTGGATGAAGCTGAGGTTAAGTCGAGTATAGTGTAGAGTTGTGGTTGTTGTTTTGTTGATTTCAGGGTGTTGAGTTGTTGAGTTTGAGTTATTATCTGAGATGATTTGTATTTGATGGAAACTGCAGATGGAATTTAAGTTAGTTTGGTTGTGTGTATATGAGGTGTAGGTGTTATGAGTTAATCTAAGTGGAGGAGATATTGTATATGGTATTGTTTTGGTAAAGAACAAAGTCTAGATGAATGAGTGATTGCAGGACATGAGATTGGATAACTAGGGATAATGAAGTGGATCTGTTGGCGATGTTGTAATGTTGGTGGTGTGATCACTGTCGTATGCGTCAAAAATAATTTCACTATCCTAAAGTATATGATAAGAAAGAGTTTGTTTCCACAGAGAGACAGATTGTAGTTATTATGTATTCAATTTCCTAAAGTAACCAATTGGGGGGGGGGGATTTTTATGTAAGCAATAGAAGTAAATTAAAAGCAAAGTAAATTGGAGAAAGTAATCAATGAGAGAAAGATATTGGTCAAGGAGTTCATCTTCAATCTTAAACATGTGCTTGCATATATGATTAGAATTACAATTTAATCTCTTTATCATCAAAAGCCTAGAGTATCAAGAGAGCAAGATAAACTATTAATTTCCCAAGTTCATCAACACACACATTAGGAATTGTGTATGTGAATTCTTCCTAAAGAATAACCTAACGCCTCGCGTTAATTAAGTTCAATTCTAGGAGCATTAAGTTTTGAAAATAGGCTAATCAATGCAATTGTCATACATTGTGCATGACAATTCGGACAATGGTCAAACTCTACATATGATTACGAGAGTGTGTCACTACAAACCGTAATCATATCATGCTACTTGTATTCTGTGGTTATCGCTCGATGAAAACCGTAAAATAGCTATGGACAAGGATGCAAGTTCAATTAATTGGCCACTTAACTAAGCAAGCATCTAATCCTATCACAATACATCAATCATGTGATCATAAAAACAGTAGAAGTATGAACGATAATCAAGAGACAACACTAATAAATGACTCAAGCACAAGTTTT
Organism: Papaver armeniacum; assembly: GCA_023531295.1. Lineage (NCBI taxonomy): Eukaryota > Viridiplantae > Streptophyta > Magnoliopsida > Ranunculales > Papaveraceae > Papaver > Papaver armeniacum. Next base: position 9,144 of record JAJJWW010003669.1, read on the forward strand.
CGAAATCAGATTACATCCTTAACCATTTATATTAAATTAGCTGCTCATAGCTGTGGAGTTCATCACAAAAATATTAATTGAATAAAAGAAGATGAACAAAGCAAACCCTAGTAGCGTAAATAAAAGCGGCTCTCTCCTTAGCTCCAAGAATAATACGTGATACGCCTCCTTAAAGTTGTAAAAGACCCTTCTTTTATATAGCTTTCCCTCTTTCCAAAACTAGGTCTTCAAAGCCCAAAGTCCAAGTGGTCCAACAAGCCCATATGAGAGAAGTACCCATGTGAAAATATGTCTCAAAAGAAGTCGCCGGAAAATGGTAAAGATGACGGAAATTAGCCGTAAGCTGGCCGGTACATAGCTCAGGTGACCGGCAAAGGCCACCCGGTCACCGGTCAAAAAGAGTAACTCGGTCAAGCTCAGTGAGTCACACCGAGTTAACTGTGTTAAGTGATTTAGAGAGTCAGACCATGTATCAGCTGAGATCTCTAGGCTGAGTGGGCTGACTTGCTAAGGCCTGAGCCATTTGCATAGACCTACACTCAGTTGCATATCATTGTGCAACAACATTACACATCCAGCCATAATGGCTTCTACCTGCACTTCAGCTCTAATGCATTTGACGCTGCTTCCCTTGCAACCCATTCCTTTTGCACCAGTCCTTCAACATCGGGCCATTGACAATCCGATTTCTTGTAGCTCCATTACCACTAAACTTCCAATACCAGTAGTTGCAGCTTCAACTCCAGCTGCATCTAACCATTTCCCACACGAAGTCACCAATGTGCCTTCAATTCAGTTTTCTGTAATTGTACTCAACCTCCTCAGATCAACATCAGCTGCTTCTTTCACTTCCGTACTTCATTGCACCCACCAAACTGTCTCAAGCCTAAATTGAACAACAACAACTCCATCAACAACATCTCCTATTCCTTATTCCACTACTTACATCTCAAGCCACTGCATCATTCCATTCTCCAGTTCAAGTCCATATCAAACTTATGCCATTGATTAAGCCAATTAACCCAAGGTGCTCATACACCACCTGCAATCCATTATCCAGCTTCCCTGACTGCACCATTTCCTAAACATACATCTACATTCAGTTCAACCCCTTTCAGTGATTCTCCTATTCACTGCTCCAGTACCAGCGGCAACCCTTGGCAGCATCATCTTCTTTTCAGCTCCTGCAACAACTCTAAACTGAGTTATTACCTGCTTGTGTTCATTCACCACATCATGTTCCTCCATCTCTGGCTTCAGTTGAGCTGCAATTCACAGCCAGTACCAAGCATTCCATGTGTAAGTCACAGTAGCTCCTCCATTCCAAGACCCACTGCAATAACAACAGAGAAGCCTCCATTTCCCTGTAAATTTCAGTCATTCAAATCCATCTCAGTACTACTTCAAGATCCTTTGCAATCTCATCTTAACTTAGACCACCCAACACCATGAACATCACCATCATCTCTGTAATTCTTCACCAGCTCAAGAATGAGCTCTTAACCCTTCTTATTCACCACCATTATCAATCTCAGTTCTCCAACTCGAGCCATCAATCCCAACACCACAGATCAATTTAAATATTCATCATTCACAACAAATAACCACCATTACATAACCCATTTCATCACAGATTCAAACCCATCTTCTATCATCTCGGATTCAAAAGCAAACCCATCTTTTATTCGTTCTCAATTCAACACAGATCCCCTTTGTTTCTTCTCAATCCATATCTTCTAAAACTCTCGATTTAATCTTCTAATCCCCTGAAACATCATCTTCTCATCAACCCAAGCGTTCAAAATCTGTTCTTAATCTTCTCTGCTCCAAATGGAAGTTTTCTCCTTCTTTTGCTCAATATGACTCCATTGCACCTAATAAACTCAAAAACAAACATAAAAGATAATTTACAAGGATAATAGCAAAGAAAGCATAAAACAAGATATAAAATTAGGTGTTTACAACACCTATCAAATTCCCCACACTTAGACTTTGCTAGTCCTCGAGCAAATCAAACAAATTAATTCTAAAACATACATACAACTCTCGTGTCGTCGAGGCTACGGTCACACTTAGCACGTATAACAAGCCATTAAACCCCTAGGTGTCCCTAGTGGACGAGTTATAGTCTCGTGAGGGCTTACTAGAGATATACCCACAAAACCTACTTTTCCAACTTACTAGTTCTCCGAATTGATAGCATCCAACGCGCTAAGAAGACATAAAATTATTCACACTAGTCATAAGAAGTTAGACACATAAATGAACACAATCTCATCCTTAAAAGTTGAAAGAGAAATAACCATCCCTTATCGAAAGAAATTCGGGTTCGGAGTGATCAAAAGTCTCGACTCGCCTCACAAGAAAGGGTTTTATGAAGTTGCTCTCAATAATAAGGTTTTTTTTATGGGTCACACATGTGTCCAGGTAGGAATGAAGAGAGAATCTGCGACACGTTGAATGGTAGGAAGGCAAAACCCTCCGAATCGTTTTGAAAACCCACATCTTTTATTCAATTAAAAAACCCTTTTTTTTCAGACGATCTCTAAGAAAGGAAATCAACCACTTAACGAAGATGGGAATATGCTTACTTACCTCGTTATCCGTTCGACGTGCAGCTAGCACCACTCTCACAAACATCCATAGAAACGTCTTTGGTCTTCAATCTTTTCTTCATCTTCATCTTCGGTCTTCAACTCTTGATGATAACTCTTGAACTTCGTAGAATCTTGACAATGTAATTCTTTTCCTCTAAATCCTTATTGCTTGAAACTTCATTGTAGATATTCCTTCTTCCATTGTCTTTATTGAAAGAATACAAAACTAAAAACGAACTATACAAACCCAAAATATGATACAATGAATTTTTCTTGTCTTTTTTTTCTTTTTCTTTTTTCTTCCTTTTTTTTTCTCTCTCTTTTTTTTTTCTCTCTCTTTTTTTTTATGAGACAAGAAAAATAAAACAAATACAAAATGAAAACAAAACGAAACAAAACAATAAAACTAGTAATGAACCTAAAGAAATTTTCTCTTGTCTTTTTTTTTCTTCAATTTTTTTTTTCATTTTTTTCATTTTTTTTTTGAGACAAAAGAAAATAAAATACAAATAAGATAAAATAAAATAAAAATGTAAGTACAAAGGTCATGGTGTAAGTACTTTACCGCTTGATTCTTCACAACTTGTATGTCTTGATATCATAAACTTCTCGAACTCCCATCTTGATAATCTTCGCTCTTGTACATAAAGTCTTCAACTTGTAAAAATTCTGCTCCTTATCTTGTTGCTTTACTTGAATCTGAAATCTTCCCATTTCTGTACCGTTGCTTGTAAACCTTGAACGTCTTCAACTTTCCTTTGAATTTGTGATGCTCCTCTTGTTGATGATGATGATGTTTCTATGGACCTGTTGGTGTAGAGAGAGATAAAGTGGATGGTGCTAACTGCGAACAAGATTACAAGTGGTATGTAAGTTAGCAATTCGATGTCACCATCATGATTGATAAAATAGCACTCAAGAGATCAAAAGTAGTGCTTCTATTGGTGGGAGGTTGGGTAGCTCACCATTCTACCCGGAATTAACGTACGGTGACACACACTCTAAAAGCACATATTTAAAAGCACAAATTTTGAAGGTCGGTGCCTCACATGATGTAACATGGGTAGTCTCCACTATAGGGGACCTCAACTCTAATACCGAATTCATTTTGCACCTCATTTGCCAAAGGCATGGTTAAATCCAACTTTAACTCTCATACAAGTAAGAAACCCGATCATGTTCTCTGTCATCTCTAAGTTCAGTCACTCTTATGAGAATCTCGATGTAATCTTAGCGACATGTATACTATGTGACTCTAAACTAACTACAAGTTGGAGTTTTTCATGCACTAATTCACACAAAGGTTGAAAATTTATGAAAAATTTACAATGCAAATGCTTAACCACTCCCCCACACTTAAACTTTACATTGTCCTCAATGTAAATTGAATCGTCCAAAGAAAGTCAAGGTGGGAAATCCTAACATGAAAAGTGACAAAAAATAAGAAAAAGTAAAAATATGACAAGAAAAGAAAATAAAATATAAGAGATACAAAATCTATGGGTTGCCTCCCATTTAGCGCTTGGTTTGAAGTCATCAGCCCGACTATCTCCTTGCTTTCTATGACTCCTCCATAGGGAGCACTTCCACAAGTTAACTCCTTCCACGACATCCGAAGAGAAGTTCTCATAATATGGTTTCAACCGGTGCCCATTTACTTTAAGTTCATTTCCTGTAGCTAAACTACGAATTTGAACCGCACCATGAGAAAACACATTAGTCACAATAAAAGGTCCAATCCAACGTGACCTTAATTTACCCGGAAATAATTGCAAGTGAGAATTAAACAAAAGCACTTTCTGCCCAATGCAAAATTGTTTCTTTGTGATCATACTATCATGAAATGCTTTCGTCTTTTCCTTGTAAATTCGTGAGCTTTCAAATGCATCATTGCGAATATCCTCTAGCTCTTGAAGTTGCAACTTCCTTTGCCTTCCAAAGACCATCCAACTCCATATTGCATTGCTTAATATCCCAAAACGATTTATGCTCAATTTCCACGGGTAAGTGACAAGGTTTACCGTAAACAAGCCTAAAGGGAGACATCCCAATAGGTGTTTTGTATGCGGTTCTATAAGCCCACAAAGCATCATTGAGTCGCATACTCCAATCTTTCCTTGTTGGATTCACCGTCTTCTCAAGAATGGATTTCACCTCTCGGTTGGAAACCTCGGCTTGTCCATTTGTTTGTGGATGGTAAGGTGTTGCAATCCTATGCGACACATTGTACTTCCTTAACAAGCTTTGCAAGAACCTATTTTTGAAGTGTGAACCTCCATCGCTAATTATAGCCCTTGGAATGCCAAACCTTGCAAATATATTAGCTTGCACAAAATCTGAAACAACTTTAGAATCATTAGTTGGGGTGGCCTTAGCTTCCACCCATTTCGAGACATAATCCACATCAAGCAAGATATAATAATTCCCACTAGAATTGACAAAAGGGCCCATAAAATCAATTCCCCATACATCAAAAACCTCAACAAATTGAATAATAGTTTGTGGCATTTGATTTCGAGCACCTAGATTGCATGTTCTTTGGCACCTATCACATGTGGTACAAAATGCATGTGCATCCTTAAACAAAGTTGGCCAATAGAAACCACATTCTAGTACCTTGAGAGCGGTTCTCTTGCTCCCAAAGTGTCCTCCACAAGCATATGAGTGGCAAAAAGACAAGATAGAATTAAATTCAAATTCGGGAACACACCTTCGTATTACTTGGTCACTAAAATGTTTCCATAGGTATGGATCATCCCATATGTATTGGTTTCCTAACTTCTTAAGTTTGTCCCTCTCAGCACGAGACAAGTTCTTTGGGATTTGTTTAGAAACTAAGTAATTAACAATATCAGCGTACCATGGTTCTCCAAAGGCAATTGAGAATAGTTGCTCATCCGGGAAACTTTCACGCAAGAGATAGTTTCCTTGTCCACACAAAGACGGCTCAAGTGATCCGCAATGGTGTTCTCAATTCCTTTCTTGTCTTTGATCTCTATATCAAATTCTTGCAAGAGTAAAATCCATCGTATGAGCCTCGGTTTCGCCTCTTTCTTTGTAAGCAAGTACCTAAGTGTTGCATGATCATAAAAGACAACAACTTTTGTACCAATTAGATAAGAGCGAAACTTTTCCAAAGCAAAAACAATGGCTAATAACTCTTTTTCAGTGGTTGTGTAGTTTTGTTGGGCTTCATTAGGTGTCCTAGAAGCATAATAAATGGCATGAGGTATCTCTCCCACACGCTGCCCAAGCACCGCACCAACCGCATAGTCACTTGCATCACACATAAGCTCAAAAGGCTTGCTCCAATCCGGTGGTTTAATGATGGGGGCTGAAATCAAAAGTTCTTTCAAACGATTGAATGCCGCCACACACTTTTCATCAAAGTTAAAAACCACATCTTTTTGCAATAAGTTACAAAGTGGTGATGCTATCTTGGAAAAGTCCTTGATGAATCTACGATAAAAACCTGCATGACCAAGAAAAGAACGTATCTCCCTCACCGTAGTGGGAGGGGTTAAAGCACGAATAAGGTCTATCTTAGATTTATCGACTTCCAAGCCTTTAGAAGATATTATATGGCCTAAAACTATGCCATGAGTTACCATGAAATGGCACTTCTCCCAATTCAGCACAAGGTTTGTTTCAACACATCGTTCAAGGATTAGAGACAAGTTGTTCAAGCAAAGGTCAAATGAATCACCAAAGACACTAAAATCGTCCATGAACACTTCGATTATGTTTTCAACATATTCTCGAAAAGATACTTACCATACACCTTTGAAAGGTAGATGGAGCATTGTACAAGCCAAAAGGCATCCTTCTATAAGCAAAAGTACCGAATGGACAAGTGAAAGTGTTTTTCTCTTGATCCTCCGGCGCTATCACAATCTGATTGTAACCTGAATAGCCATCAAGGAAGCAATAGTAAGAGTGTCCAGCTAAACATTCAAGCATTTGATCAATAAATGGTAAAGGAAAGTGATCTTTTCTAGTAGTGGCATTCAATTTTCTATAATCAATACAAACCCTCCAACCGGTTTGCACACGAGTTGGGACAAGTTCGTTCTTATCATTTTCCACCACCGTCACACCTGATTTCTTTGGTACCACTTGTACCGGGCTTACCCACTTGCTATCGGATATGGGGTAGATAACACCCACGTCCAAAAGCTTGAGTATCTCCTTTTTCACAACTTCCATCATGGGAGGGTTCAAACGACGTTGCGCTTCCCTTGTAGGCTTTGCATCATCTTCCAAACGGATCTTGTGCATACAAACGGCAGGGCTTATACCCTTGATATCGGCAATTGTCCATCCTATGGCCGTCTTGTACGTCCTTAGCACCCTTAGAAGTTTTTGCTCTTGTAATTCACTAAGCTCATTAGAAACAATCACGGGTAAGTCTTCCTTGTCACCCAAGTACAAGTACTTTAAGTGACTTGGAAGAGGTTTCAATTCCAACTTTGGAGATTTAACAATAGAAGGCACAAGTTTTTCATCACTACAAGGTAAAGAAGCATATGAAATATTTTTAAATGCAGATTTTTCCGGTAATGAGTCAAGAGAACCAATGGTTTCTTTAATCTCATCACCATACTCCAAACCATCATCAATAGGTGTAGTGAGCACGGTTTCCAAAGTATCAACACCATTCAACTCAAACATTTGTTGCGCCAATGTGTCCATCACATCAATGGAGAAACAAGAGTGGACATCACTAGGATATCTCATTGTTTCGAAAATGTTGAAACGTATTATTTCTCCATCAAACTATATAGTCAGCGTTCCCTTGTCAACATCAATAATGGTTTTCGCCATTTTCATGAAGGGACGCCCAAGTAGCAATGGAAGAGACGAGTCCGGTGAACCTTCATCCATCTCTAACACGCAAAAGTCTGCTGGAAATACTAATTGATTAACCTGCACAAGAACATCCTCAACAATACCCATTGGGTAGACATTAGAACGATCGGCTAATTGCAACACAATTCCAGCCTTTTTAAGAGGACCAAGATCGAGTGAGTTATACATAGATGCAGGCATAACATTAACGGATGCACCTAAGTCCAACATAGCTTTGTTAAATTTGGTGTTACCAATTGTGACTGGAATGTCAAAGCTACCGGGATCCTTGCATTTCAGTGGGAGTTTGTGTTGTAAGATTGCCGAAGCATTCTCCCCCACACTTAGCACTTCATTACCTTTGAGCCTTTGTTTATTGGTACACAAGTCCTTCAACACCTTTGCATACTTTGGAACTTGCTTGATAGCATCTATGAGTGGTATGTTCACATGGATCTTCTTAAGAATGTCTAAAATCTCCTTTTCTAGTTCCGCCTTCTTGGAATTTGCAAATCTGCGAGGGAAAGGTAAAGGAGGAACATAAGTAGAAACCGGAGTTTTAGAGTTAGAAATAGGTACCTCGGAAGTTTGGGGAGAATCCTCATTCTTCTCCTCCAAAACAGGTTCCTTTGGAGCTTCCTCTTTGCCCGAATCAGTAACTTCGGGTTGCAAAAGTTGTGTACCACTTCTCAACGTAATTGCATTGACACCCTCTTTTGGGTTGATAGGTTGAGAAGGGAGTTTCCCACCATTTTGTGCCTTCAACTGGTTCAACTCAATAGCCATAGAACCAACTTGGGTTTGCAACTCCTTAACCGTACTCTCCGTTCTTTGCATAAAAGATTTCAGCAACTCTTCCATACTTGACCCCAGATTTTGAGGTTGTTGTTGTTGTTGTTGTTGATGAAATTGTTGTCGCGGCTGGAATTGTTGTTGTTGAGGTTGAAATCCACTCGGATGGTTGAAATTAGGTTGTTGAACCGCTCCTTGCTTGTTCGCATAGCTAAAATTGGGGTGATCTCTCCATCCCGGATTGTAAGTGTTTGAATATGGATCATACCGTCTTTGCTGATTTGGAAAGATCACGTTAGCTTGTTCATTGGCGTCTTCATACCCTTGAGGAGAACTTGGTATCACCGCGGCTGCAACTTGTTGCATCATTGTTGTCATGTTACCCATTTGTTGACGAAGTTCCTCGACCTCGCTCACTTCATTTACTCTCCTAAGAAGCACATCCGAACCACGACTCAAGAATTGTTGGGAGTTTGCTGCCATGTTTTCAATCAACTCTCTAGCTTGTGCCACCGTCTTGTTCACTAGTGCACCACCACCCGCAACATCAAGAAGATTCCTATCACTTGTTTGGAGTCCTTCATAGAAGTATTGGATTATCATAGCGTCACTGAATTGGTGGTGAGGACAGCTTGCCACCAATCTCTTGTATCGTTCCCAACATTCATATAAAGATTCTCCCACATTTTGCTTCATCCCACAAATATCCTTGAGAATTTGAGTAGCCTTTGATGCTGGAAAAAAAATCTCTAAAAAGAGTTTCTTCAACCCATTCCATGTTGTGACACTTCCGGAAGGCAAGTAATACAACCAATCCTTAGCACTATCCGCCAAAGAGAATCGGAAAACTTTCAACATTGCACCATCCGCATCAGTATCCGCTGGAAGCATGGCCATGACAATGGTGTGGAAGTCCATAAGATGCTTGTTTGGGTCTTCATTCACCATTCCATGGAACTTTGGTAATTCTCTAAGCAACCCCGGCTTGATCTCGAAAGTAGAGTTTGTTTGAATACACCAATGTTGTGTATCCAACTTGTGAGAAGCCAAGTCCTTGAGTGTACGATTTGCATCACCCATTGCTTCTTCTTATTCTTTAAAAGGTGGTTCTTCTAAAACTTCTTCTTCTTGCTGGAAAGTCTCTTCTTCTACTTCCAACTCTTGTTCTTCCGTTGTTCAAGTCTTGCTTGAAGTATTGTTCCTTCACGAGTAGTTATCCCGCACCTTGGATAGTTCCAATTCTTGGGAGCCAGGGATTAGTACCTGAAAAACGATTCTCGAAAACAAGTGAGAACAAGAGACAAGAAACAAAAAGCAAAGATATAAGCAAAAACAAAAATAAGAAACTAAAAACTTAATAACTAGCCGTATGCCTCCTCGGCAGCGGCCCCAAAATTTGATCGATGTCGTATGCGTCAAAAATAATTTCACTTTCCTAAAGTATATGATAAGAAAGAGTTCGTTTCCACAAAGAGGCAATTGTAGTTATTATGTATTCAATTTCCTAAAGTAACCAATTGGGGGGATTTCTGATTTTTATGTAAGCAATAGAAGTAAATTAAAAAGCAAAGTAAATTGGAGAAAGTAATCAATGAGAGAAAGATATTGGTCAAGGAATTCATCTTCAATCTTAAACATGTGCTTGCATATATGATTAGAATTACAATTTAATCTCTTTATCATCAAAAGCCTAGAGTATCAAGAGAGCAAGATAATCTATTAATTTCCCAAGTTCATCAACACACACATTAGAGTTACGTATGTGAATTCTTCCTAAAGAATAACCTAACGCCTTGCGCTAATTAAGTTCAATTCCTATGAGCATTAAGTTTCAGAAATAGGCTAATCAATGCAATTGTCATACATTGCGCATAACAATTCGGACAATGGTCAAACTCTACATATGATTACGAGAGTGTATCACTACAAACCGTAATCATATCATGCTACTTGTATTCAGGGTTATCGCTCGATGAAAACCCTAAAATAGCTATGGACAAGGATGCAAGTTCAATTAATTGGCCACTTAACTAAGCAAGCATCTAATCCTATCACAATACATCAATCATGTGATCATAAAAATAGTAGAAGTTTGAACGATAATCAAGAGAGAAAACTAATACATAACTCATGCACAAGTTTTCGAAATCGGATTACATCCTTAACCAATAATATTAAATTAGCTACTCATAGCTATGGAGTTCATCATAAAAATATTAATTGAATAGAAGAAGATGAACAAAGCAAACCCTAGTAGCATAAACAAAAGCGGCTCTCTCCTTAGCTCCAAGAATAATAAGTGCTCTAAAAGTTGTAGAAGACTTTTCCTTTTGTGGATCTTCTTTGCTTTCCAAAACTAGGTCAAGTCTCTAAAGTGTCCAATCCAGAGAAGTCCAACAAGCCCATATGAGAGAAGTACCCATATGAAAATATGTCTCAAAAGAAGTCACCGGAAAATGGTAAAGATGACTCGAACTTGGCCGTTTAAGTTGGTCGGAGTACATAGCTCGTGTGGCCGGCAAAGTCCACCCGGTCACAATTAATTTTTTTTTAAGGAAATATGATGGTCAAAAGGAGTAACTCGGTCAAGCTCAGTGAGTCACACCGAGTTAACTGTGTTAAGTGATTCATAGAGTCGGACCATGAATCAGTTGAGATCTCTAGGCTGAGTGGGCTGACTTGCTAAGTCCTGAGCCATTTTCATAGGCCTACACTCAGTTGCATATCATTGTGCAACAACATTACACATCCATCCATAGTGGCTTCTACCTGCACTTCAGCTCTAATGAATTTGACGCTGCTTCCCTTGCAACCCATTCCTTTTGCACCAGTCCTTCAACATCAGTCACTACATAATCCTATTTTTTGTAGCTCCATTACCACTAATCTCCAAATACCAGTAGCTGCAACTTCAACTCCAGCTCTATCTAACCATTTCCCACACGAAGTCACCATTGTGCCTTCAATTCAGTTTTTTGTAATTGTACTCAACCTCCTCAGATCAACAGCAACTGCTTCTTTCACTTCCATATCCTGCTATACTAGATCATCCACTGCACTTACTCAAATTCCAGCAGCAAAAACTTCTTGTCTTACTTATCTGAACTTCATTGCACCCACCAAACTGTCTCAAGCCTCAATTGTACAACAACAACTCCATCAGCAGTAGCTCGTATTCCTTATTCCACCACTTACATCTCAAGCCACTGCATCATTCCATTCTCCAGTTCAAGTCCATATCAAACTCATGCCATTGATTCGGCCAATTAACCCAAGAGGCTCATACACCACCTGCAATCCATTATGCAGCTTCCCTGACTGCACCATCTCCTAAACATACATCTACATTCAGTTCAACCCCCTTGTGTTCATTCACCACATCCTGTTCCTCCATCCCTGGCTTCAGTTGAGCTGCAATTCACAGCCAACACCAAGCATTCCCTGTGTAAGTCACAATAGCTCCTCCATTCCAAGACCCACTGCAATAACAGCAGAGAAGCCTCAATTTTCTTGTAAATTTCAGTCATTCAAATCCATCTCAGTACTACTTAAAGATCCTTCGCAATCTCATCTTAACTCAGACCACCGAATACCATGAACATCACCATCATCTCTGTAATTCTTCACCAGCTCAAGAATGAGCTCTTAACCCTTCTTATTCCCCACAATTATCAATCTCAGTTCTCCAACTCGATCCATCAATCCCAGCACCACAGATCAATTTCAAACCTCATCATTCACAACAAATAACCACCAACACATAACCCATTTCATCACAGATTCAAAACCATCTTCCATCATCTCATATTCAGAAGCAAACCCATCTTTTATTCGTTCTCAATTCAACACGGATCCCCTTTGTTTCTTCTCAATCCCTAGCTTCTAAAACTCTCGATTTAATCTTTTGATCCTCTAAAACATCATCTTCTCATAAACCCAAGTGTTCAAAATCTGTTCTTAATCTTCTCTTTGAATTCGAGCATCAAATGATACCCATCTTCATCTGATTTCTTCACAATTTCTTCTCCTGTGTTCAACCTCTTCGATCTATCAACCAACAGTAACTCGAACTCAGAAACCCATTCAATCAAACCCTAACTTATCTCAGATGCACAATAAATCTCCATCTGTTTGTTCAACACCTCTTTATTATCTGATTCACATCAAAACCCACTCTCTAAAACTCTAGATTTCTCTGAGAAATTATGCTTCCATCTCAGTTTCAGGTGTAGTAGGAAAAAGAGAAACTAATAATATAGAATTAGTTTCTCTCTGATTTTCATGTCTTGTGTAGGAAAGTGATACAGCTACCCAAATGAACTGGATAAGGGCCAACCAAAAATTTCTTTCCTTTGCTTCTCTAGACTAAGCTGCAAATTTTTGGCTTGGCTCAACTTGGCTCCAAATGGATGATTTCTCCTTCTTTTGCTCAATATGACTCCAAAGTACCCGAAATCTCAAAAAACAAACATAAGACTACATAATTTACAAGAAAACTCGCAAAGAAAGCATAAACAATATATAAATATCAAGGTGTTTACAACACCTATCATGGTGGTGAATTTGAGAGTCTCGGATAGTAATGAGAGTTACTGAGATGGATAAGATATGTTGAATGGCATACAAAATGTGTTTGAGATGGAATTGTTGATGAAGATGAAATGGTTAAGGTTTGGAATTAATGATGTCACATGTTGTTGGGGATTGAGTTAGTAATGGTGCTGGTCTGTAGTTGTTGAGTGTTGAAGTATTGAACTGGAATGCAAGTCTGAAGCTAAGATTGTTACAGGAATGAAGGAAGTATGTGCATGATATGGATTTGAATAGTTTCAATAAAAGGTTGAGTTGGTATTGTAGTTGTGGGAGTTATATGAATGGATGTATGCAATGGATAGTTGTTAAGGATTTGAAGTTGTAGTTAAATGTTTTGAGTTGCAAGTGATCTGAATTGATAGTGATTATAGAATGACAATTAGTGTTGCTGTGAAAAGCTTAAAGCTGCAGTTGCAGGTAATTAGAGTTTATAATTGTAATTGAAATTTGAAGTATTTGAATTATTGAATTAATGCTTTATTAGATTGAAGTTGAACTTGAGTTAGAGTTGTAAAGTTGTAGCTGTGTGAGAAGAACCTTTGGTCAGTCTGACTGAATTTATTCAGTCTGATCCAGTTTTATTTAGCTGGCTCAGTTAATCTGACTGAGTTGAATCAATTTGACTCACTGAGTCACTAGACTTGAGTCAATGATCAGTTGACTCATTTGACCTTAGACGTTGACTTTGACCTGGACTTAGACGTTGACTGTTAGTTGACCTGTGATTGCCAGTTTGACCGTTAGTGACCGTTACTTGACTCAGATGGACTGGACCTTAGTTAATGGGCCTGTTTAGAGAACTTGATTTTATTATCATGTATTCATAGTTAGATGTTTTGGACCCTTAGGGTCTGAATTAGTGTTCGACTTCTTCTACGAAGTTGTAGATACTCATAAGACTTAGATAATAAAATATAAAAACAATCTAATTGAATTAGTAAACCTTAGATATGCTAAAAATAGATAATAAAAGGTGTAGAACCTTAAATGGCCTAGAATCATTAGATAGAATTGTATGATTCTTGCGCGAGCCATTTTGGCTAGATTCTTAGACTTCTTGTGTGACTAACAGTAGTCTGTATTAACAACGATCAATTCAAAGAATGAACCAGTGGATCGTGGATCTCGAGGTAGGCGTGGCTTGTCATCAAAAGAGGTGGGAATTTATATGTAACTCTTTTGTGATTATTGTTGTTTTCTTTTACAAGAGTTTATGTTTAACAAATTCATGCATTGTCTGGTTGTGTATTCCATGCATTGTTTTATTTAAAATTCCAAAAGTATTGTTGATTCCTTTAATCTTTCCATGGTTTGGAAAGGAGTTGTAATGTTTTTGTTTGTCTGTATGAATTGGTTGGGAAATAAGAATTTCCATTTGATTGCTTGGAAATGAGAATTTCCATCCGTGGTATGCATGATACTGCTCCTTCATTTATACCTACTTACTTTCGAGCTTTTATGCAATAACTAGGTGGAGGCTGAATCACCATATTAGCTATCTAGGTTGAGGTTGAATAACCATATTATACATTGTTTGGAAGGAGTTAGTTCCATATACATGAATGTTTACTCTGTGAATTGGTGTGTTTAGTGTTAGGGAAAACATGAATTGTTTTCAAATCATTTCCAATGATTACATGAAAGTTAAATGTTATTCCTACTGGGCACCCCTTTTAGGGATGATGTGTTCACCCATTGCCAGTTTTAGAGACATATCAGAGTTACGCAAAGAAAGCTTCGAGGAGTCAAGCCCGTAGTTGGTTAACTTCTGCTATGTTTATTTTGTTGTATATTCTATTTGTAATCTAAATGACTATTGTATATGTATCATTTGAGAGAAGTTCTTATATATATATATATATTTATATATATATATTTGGGGATAGTTTTTGGGTTAAGTTTTGTAGCAGATTTCTTAATTGAATGTTTAAGTAAATGCTTTAGATTTTTAGTGCCTCTTTATTTAGTTAATCTCTTGGATTAGTCAGATGCTAGCTTAGGGGGCGCTACATATGCCCTTATGGATAATAATTTGTAAAACTTAGAAAAGGTTTATCTCTTAAACTATACCACAGTTTTTCGTAAACTTTATACCGTTGAAAATCATTTTAAAACACCCACGTAACAAATATTGGCTATCAAATTTTACATATTTCTTATAGTACAATAATCAATTAAATGGATAGTTTTAGAAATATCCCTTGATTAGTGAAATAGCTCATCTATTTGTGGGATAAAATTTTAAACCAATTGGCTCAACTAATTTGGGACGGAGGGAGTAATAGGTTAAAACAATCTAGTACTGTTGGTATACATTGATGATGGGTGAGTTATCGGCTGGTTGGGGTGGTGCTCGAGTCATTTCCCCGTATTCATGAACCGGTTGACTTTCTGTTCCTCTCATCATGTCGTGTGAATCTAAGCTTGATTCCGCCATTTCCATCTGTCTATCAGACAATGTTAATCCGATGGTCAATATCGGGTAGTCTTCTTTTGGTCGGTTCTTAGGTTTCGTGGTAGCATGGTTTTAGATCGATACGTGTCACATACACATCAAATGTGGTGTCATCCCTCTCAGGTGCCACAAGGCTTTGGAATGATCGCTATAACCATATCTCAAGAAAACTAGTAAGAAATTCAGAGAGGGACATTGCCATTGCAGACTACTACAGCTGCACGAAAATTAGGCTATAACAATGAGTTTCGACCACTTCGGCTTTCGGCGATTAAGTAACATGCCGTGTTGGGTCTCTGCGATCTAATATATTTATAAGTACCGGGAATTGTGTGTCAAGAAAAGTCCGTTTAAGGTTTCTAAACCCTAGCTCAAGCTATATAAATTCTCAACAGATTTGTTGCTATTGCAAAAAATCAGCGTCAAACTCGGTTTCAAGGCATTGAAGTTCCACCTTGTTCGGACCTATAAAATCGATTAGGGAGTAATGAAACAAAACACAAAGTAAAATATAATATATGGAAGATATTTTATTAATGATGGATAAGCAGGTTTTTCTCTCAAAGAGTTTTACAAAGCATGGTTCCCTGGAGTTGGAGTAGTGACCACTATTTATGCTCTAGTTCTTCCGCACAACTAGAGGACGTTCTCCTCCAACTCCTATTAATTCTCAACCACTTAGGAAATGTTTTACCAAGTTAACCAACGAGAATTAAACACATAAGCCCATACCTATCCACCACTAAACTAGCCGTTAGGCAGTACATGAATGGGTTTTAAGTCCGTTAGAAACAGAAGGACTTATTCTTCCCACATCCATTTGATGCACCTAGATTAAGTATCCATGTATACTAAAATAGCAGCATCATGGTCAAATCATGACCAACCAAATTATACATAATTGTACCACTATAGTCATATGCACATGCCAAATGTGTTTAGAGAAAACGATGCAAATATTATGTATAATAATATAGTAGAATAAAACAATGCAAGTGGTGTGTGCAAAGAAGTGTCGATAATTATTTGTGGTACTTTACCCGATGGTGTGAGGCTTGACATTAATAGCCGGCTTTGTCCGTCAACACCATGGTTATCTACCGTTAGGCCGATTGGCCACTCGGTCCAACATCTCCCACTTGGCCATTCGGCTAGTCGTCAATAAGACCCATGGAGATAAGATTTCTTTTGAAATCTTCAGTAGCTATAGCTTTTGTCAAAGGATCACCAATCATATCCTCTGTTCTTAAATAACTTACTGTTATTTTCTTCTTTTTTACAATATCAAGCACATAGCAATATTTTCTCTCAATATGCTTCTTTACCGGATCACCACTGAGCTCACCATTGGCAATGGTGCATAATGCTGCTTGATTATCACAAAAAAATGTTAATTGGTTTATCAGGAATTAATTTCAAATTAAGCAAGAAACCTTTGATCCATACAGCTTCGCTGGCTGCATGGTTACAAGCAATATACTCAGCCTCCATTGTAGACTTCGCTACACATGATTGTTTCTTGCTGGACCATGATATTGCAGCACCACCTAAGGTAAATATGTACCCTTTGGTAGACTTTAATCCGCTCACGTCTCTCTCTGAAAAATCGCATCACAATACCCTTGAACAAGTAAAGAGTCGGTATGGTAAGTCAATTTAAATCCCTTTGTCTTCTGGATATACCGCAGTATATGTTTTACTACTATCCAGTGAGCAATACCTGGATTACTCTGAAATCTACTTACCAATCCTACAACAAAACTCAAATCAGGACGGGTACACAACATGGCATACATTAAACTTCCAACTACCTGTGCATATGGTTTTGAATTCATTTCAATGCGTTCTTTTTCATTTGCAGGAGCCATTTTCTTAGATAGTTTGGTCCCTCTACAAATGGGCGTATCAACAGGACCACAGTGTTCCATTTTATATTTCTTTAGAACACTATCTAAGTATGCTTCTTGAGACAACTGAATTGTCTTATGCAATCTATTTCTAGTTATCTTGATGCCTAATATAAAACTCGCTTCACCCATATCTTTCATCTCAAAATGAGATTTAAGCCAAGTTTTAATTTTTACAATCAAATTCAAATCATTACTTAACAATAATATATCATCAACATAAAGAGATAGCATAACTAAAGTGCTCCCACTGTTCAAAACATAGATACAAGGATCATAAGCATTAGCTACAAAACCATAATTAGTGACAGCATCATGAAAAGTTAAATACCACTGACGAGATGACTGTTTCAGCCCATAAAGAGATTTGTTTAACTTATAAACTTTATCTCTATTATTTTCATCTATGTAACCTTCAGGTTGCTCCATATATATGTCTTCCTCTAAGTCTCCATTTAGGAATCTTTGTCTTAACATCCATTTGGTGTATTTCTAAATCTAAATGAGCAAGAATATCTAACAAAATTCTAATGGATGTAAATTTAGCTACAGGAGAATATGTCTCTGAATAATCTATATCCTTTTCTTGTGTGAAACCTTTAGCTACTAGTCTAGCCTTATATTTTTCTAGTGACCCATCAACCTTAAACTTCTTTTTCAAAATCCATTTACAACCTATAACATTCTTGTTCTCAGGTAAATCAACAAATTTCCATACATCATTTTCATTAATTGATTTTATTTCTTCATCTGTAGCATATTTCCATTTATGAGCATCAGGCAATTTCATAGCTTGTTTAAAGTTTAAGGGATCAACATCAGATGTGTCCTCATCACAAGAAAAATGTTCATCATCAGAAAATTCATTCTCATTTAAAACAACTGCATAATCTTTCAAATAAGAAGGTGGATTCCTAGTTCTAACAATCTTAGTAATTGTATCTTGCACCGGAGGAGGATGAATCAAATTTTCATTATCTAAAGAAGGTGTCTTGTCTTTAGGAATTTCAAATAAATCAACCATACAATTATTATACATTGGTTCCAAGTTTTCTTCAATGAAATATGCATCTCTACTTTCGATTACACCTATATATCCATCAGCATGGTGAACAACAAATCTATAACCTTTAGAATGATCAGCATAACCAATAAATATGCATTTAACAGTTTTAGGGTCTAGTTTAGATCTATTTTTATCTAATACTCTAACATGAGCATTTGCACCCCAAATTCTAAAATGACTTAAGTCAGGTTTTCTACCACTCCACAATTCATAAGGTGTATTAGTCCAAATTTAGATGGCAATCTATTCAAAATATAAACAGCAGTAGATAAAGCTTCACCCCAAAAATGCGTACCTAATTTTGAGTGACTAAGCATGCTCCTAGTCATATCAAGAAGAGTTCGATTTCTACGTTCAGCCACACCATTTTGTTGTGGCATATCAGGCATAGTAAATTGATGAATAATACCATGGTTCTTACAAAAATCACTAAAAATTTCAGAATTGTATTCACCACCTCTATCACTGCGAAGAACTTTAATTTTTCTTCCTAACTGATTTTCTACTTCATTTTTATATGCGATAAAAATATCTAAAGCATCAGATTTCTTAGACAACAAATAAACATAACCAAAACGAGAAAAGTCATCGGTAAATGTTATAAAATATGTCATACCTCTATGAGTTTTAACATTCAAAGGACCACATATATCACTGTGAATGATATCTAACAAATCATTTGACCTAATAGCTTTACCAAAAGGTTTCCTAGACATTTTACCCATCACACATGGTTCACATATGTTAAAATCAATTTTAATTTTAGGAATTAAACCACTGCTAGACATGCGAGATAATTTATCTTTGTTAACATGACCTAATCTCATATGCCACATAAGCGAATCAGAAAAATCAAGAGAATTAGAACACTCATAGGAATAAGCAGAAGAATTAACAACTTTATTAAAATCAGAAGATTTCTGGTTCAAGCGATACAGACCATCAACTTTAGTTCCCCAAAATAAGATTCTACCATGCTTTCCTACAGACACTTTTTCGGATCGAATTCTAACCTCATAACCCTTATCATCAAGACACGGTACAGAAACCAAGTTTCGCCTCATATTAGGAGCGAACAATACATCAGTAAGGACTAAGTTATTTTGACCAGGCAAAGACAATCTCACAGTTCCGATGCCTAAGACATCACAATAAGTATTATTACCCATATAAACTCTGTGTTCGCCGGTTTTGATCTCCTTAATGTTAACAAAACAGTCCCTAGATTTTGTCACATGTCTTGATGAAGCTGAATCGATCCACCATGCATATGTATCACAATCATCTAAAAGAGATTCTGAGACAACAAAAACAATATCCTTAGACCCACTACCACTAGACTTAGAGTTGTTATTCTTTTCTGGGCAGTTGGATTGGTAATGGCCTTTCTGCTTACAGTGATAACAAGTAATATTCTTTGCATTAGAATTCTTCTTCTTGTTAAAGTTTTTCTTAAAAGGCTTCTTATTGGGTCCGAATTCTTGTTCTTGTTTTGGTTTGGCTACTTCTTGTTGACATGAGATTGAGATGATTCACCTCTTTTTTCATGACGTTGAGCTTCAACACCCATCAACATAGGCAAAGTAATCATATTAACATCTCTACCAGACATATTTATAGCTACCACTACAGATTCCCATGAATGAGGAAGACTATGTAAAAGAGTAGAAACTTGCATCCTATCAGGTATGGGGTTTCCAGCAGCAGCTAGTTCTTTTGCAATTACAGTCATACGGCTACAATGATCAATAACAGACTCATTTTCTTTCATACGAGTCGAATTAAACTTCTCAATCAAAGAATGAATATACGTCTCGGATTTGTCCCCCATAGGATTGAGTGACAGCCTCAAACATGGCTTTTTTGTTTGATAACCTTCATATATAATTTCTAAATCCGGATCCATAAAGGTTAACATGGTTGATCTAGCTATCTTATCATCCTCCAAAAAACGATCATAACTACGTCTAACAGCAGGACTGGGATTAGCAGGTTCTTCAGGGGTAGGAACATCAATCACATATTCTACTTTTTCATGAAACAGTATATGCCTAATACGTCTTTTCCAAGTAGAACAATTAGAACCATTCAAACGTTCAGTCTTGCTCAATTCATGACTCACAGCTTTGGATGCCATGGATTATTAACAATAATTTTAGGGGATCAAAAAAAGTACTGATAATAAGTTAAAATGATGGTTACTGGTTACTGACCTCCGTTTGGAATAAAATATGATTCCAAAAAATGAAAACCTTACTTAGAGTCTGAGATGGAAGAAGTAATCAGTTAAGCTGGACTCCAATCGTTACGGTGCGAGAAAGAAGGAATTAAGCAGGATCCCAACTTGAATTTGAATTGATCCTTTGTATAATCAATAGTGTGAACGCTTGAATAAAGAACACCACTTTCCCCTTTTCTCACCGGTACACGTCTTGCAAAAAAATCAATGGAAACAAAAAAAAATTACTTTCCCCTTTTCTTTTAATCACCAGCAAATGACTCTGGACAAAATCAATTAAGTGATTTTGTCTTTGATTCACTCAAACTTCTCTCTCAGATATTGATTGAATTATTGATTTCACTCAAAAAACTCCCCTAATCTGACCTAGCTCTCGATACCAATGTTCGGACCTATAAAATCGATTAGGGAGTAATGAAACAAAACACAAAGTAAAATAGAATATATGGAAGATATTTTATTAATGATGGATAAGCAGGTTTTTCTCTCAAAGAGTTTTACAAAGCATGGTTCCCTGGAGTTGGAGTAGTGACCACTATTTATGCTCTAGTTCTTCCGCACAACTAGAGGACGTTCTCCTCCAACTCCTATTAATTCTCAACCACTTAGGAAATGGTTTACCAAGTTAACCAATGAGAATTAAACACATAAGCCCATACCATCCACCACTAAACTAGCCGTTAGGCAGTACATGAATGGGTTTTAAGTCCATTAGAAACAGAAGGACTTATTCTTCCCACATCCATTTGATGCACCTAGATTAAGTATCCATGTATACTAAAATAGCAGCATCATGGTCAAATCATGACCAACCAAATTATACATAATTGTACCACTATAGTCATATGCACATGCCAAATGTGTTTAGAGAAAACGATGCAAATATTATGTATAATAATATAGTAGAATAAAACAATGCAAGTGGTGTGTGCAAAGAAGTGTCGATAATTATTTGTGGTACTTTACCCGATGGTGTGAGGCTTGACATTAATAGCCGGCTTTGTCCGTCAACACCATGGTTATCTACCGTTAGGCCGATTGGCCACTCGGTCCAACACACCTATCTTCAAGTTAAACGGGTACTTATAAACTTATGTTGGATTCAAAACTGAGTCAGATTTTGTTGGCAATTTCTTGGAGGCTTTTGTGTATATATCCGTTCAATGCTGCTAATACCAGGATGTCTGTTTTACTGTTTACTCCATTGATAAATCGGTGCCGTCCAGCGTGTTCCTAGTGTTCACTCCAAGCTCTGTTGCACAAAGAAGGATGATTTTTTAGGAAAAAAATTTGCACTCGCAGTGCGAGATCATCTTTGAATTAGCAGCTCTTAATCCGTTGGATCTCCTAGATATGACATCACTAAACTTTGGGTTTAACCCTAGTTATACCTTGTAAAATTTCTTCCCTGGAGCTGTTTCAATCACAGAAACAATTCTAAATTATACGTTTTCCTTATAATTCTTATGGGTTCCTTTCTTGATTTTCATTGATCTCTACACAGACCTACGGCCTCCGAGATGATATATTTTCACGAATGAAGGTTTCTCAACAATTACACGCACTACTACTATTTTTTATATGATTATTATGTACCAGATAAGAAAATGTAAGCCTAACTTAAACTAATATGATAAACTCTTACTAATCATCGTTAATCGTTCATGGGGTTTCGATGAATAATTATAATGATGAAAATTGAAATGCATGTTGGATTATCATTACATCTCAACTTCTGATCAAAAGTTTCCAAGCCATAAGAACCGTACGGTGATGAGAATTGTTTTGTTTCGACAAGAAATTGCTTGTTCTTTGAGCAATTTTTAAGAAATCATGTACATATGAGTCTAATGGTAGTGAGTCTTTAGACTTATTGAAGAAGAACAAGAAATAGTTTATTCTGAAGATAATGTATTTGCAGCAATACTGTATGTAAATTTGTCACCAATGATTTCAGAACTAAAACTTGATGGAAAAATGAAATTAAACCAGGAAGGGATAACTGTGGTTAAAGCACAGTTTAGTGATGTCATATCTAACCAATCTAGTGGTTTTAGAGCTGCTAGTTCAAACAATGCTGTCGCAGTGCGAGTGCAAAAAATTTTCCGATTTTTTATGGGTACGCAAGGGACATGTAATCTTCTTCTTATTTCTCTCTCTCTTTTGTTTAGGTTGGGCTTCCTTAACCTCTGAAATATATTAGCCCATTATAGTGCGTGATGTTTTCCTGAGCTCATCTGTGAAAAGCATGTGCAAAAGAGAAGGATTTAGTTCCACATCTCTCAAAAAAAAAAATTTGAAAAGTATACTTGATATTTAGATCTCAAGATTTGAGAAATGAACGTCGGGCTCGGTTGCGCGAGCTTATAACCCGAGTGGAGACATTAAGATGTTAAACACTGATCGGGTTTCACTCGGTAGGCTCTGGTGCGCACAATATGTTGACTCGCCCATCAGGCACACTGGTCGGGTTTCACTCGGTAGGCTCTGCCATTTCCTATCAAAATAGGAACCAAAATAGACTTGGGTCCCAAGCCCTCCAAATAGCCATCGCTGCCTGCAGTCCATACCCGCATCATCATATACCTAGTTCCCAATAATCGGAAACAGAATTACATACAAGTTGGAATTGATAAACATTATCAATCATAAAACACTCCGAATTCCAAGTTTCCTAGAACTCTTTTGTCGATCTGTGTAATTATTAAGCTTCTTAGTTTGTTATTTATGGTCACATAAAAAGACCAGATAACAATACAAGGCTCTTTATTGAAAACCTAAGAGAAGAAAAAACACACGAACTGAATTGAAAGAAAAATGGAAAATATCATCATCTGCTTGAGTTTGGTGGGTTCATTGGTTTTTTTAGCAGTGGGATTATGCTGCTGCTACAGAGCTTGCGGATCCAAAAAAGAAAGCACAACCAAGACTTCTGATAAACCATACTTCGATTTAAAGCATTATGTAATTTGATTGGATATGAATACATGTGAATTCTAATTGTGGTGGAGGCGGCGTGGTCGTTGTTAGACGAGGTTTTCTTATCCAGCAGCATGGCAATTTTAGTTTTCCTTTAATCTATATTATGTGTATAAGGCATGCATTCCTTGGTTGAACTTGTTCTACATAGTATAATTAGTTTGCTTTTGGTAATGAATTGAATACCTAGTTTTTTGCTTTGATCTTATGCTACATTATTATGCACCTTATTTTATTTGCGCTAAAATCAATTGAGCCAAAGAAAAACAAAATGTAAAACTGGTACCTAAATCATGCTCCTAATTTTGGTTTGACATGACAATCTCCATGATCCATTCAACATGTTTTACAATTTAATGTGGCGATTTTTATAATTGAGCATGGGCTTAGTTATTTTGTAAAGGAAAATATAATACTAGTAGGAAAAATACAGATAATAATATTAAAAATAGGCTAATATTCAACTAAAAATAATCAAATCAAGTTCAAAATCACCCAACCTGAAGAAATAAACATATGCTTATAAGATTTTAAAACCCTAGAAATAGTTAGGTATGAACTTGTCTTGCAAAGTTCAGTTTAAGTTGTTTAAGTAGGTATGAATTTTTATAGAAAACTAAAGCCCTTTTTTATAATTATCTTGGATCAGAATAAGTTACTTGCTTTCTGTTTCTCATAGAAAGAGAGCAGAAGAGTTCTTTGGTAGACTCCAATGGCTTCGAATCACCATTCAATAGTGCTTTGTAAATCTCTGCAATGTTCACTACCACCATAGGATTCAAATATCGCACAACATATTTTCTTAGCGTGAGAGATTCAATTATTTCCTTAACTTTGCGAGATGAGCTTGCGAGATTCATTATTTTCCATAACCCATGAGAATGTAGCAAGACTTGCGAGAATGTCTCGCGATAAGGTAGCAAGAGCCTCGAAATTATCAAAGAGCTCGCGAGAATATGAGTTTGTATGTGAGTCAGTCATCCACTATGTAAACACCTATATAAAGAGGAGAGCAGGAGAGAGAAAGGGGAGGAATAATTTTGGAGAGATAGATTTTTTGTAAAAGGGAGAGAAACATTTTAGAGAGAGAGATATTATTTTTCTTTATCATCTTCTTCCCCAAATAATTAGATCTAGAGCTCTAGAAAATATCCATTAATGGAGATTTCCAATGTAATATTAATGTAACCTCAACAATCATAGTGAAGAATCGTGGATGTAGATCACATTGATCGAACCACGTAAAAAATCCTTGTGTCCATTTTATAATTTTAGCATTTTAATCTTTATTTTGATTATGAAATAGATTTAGATCTACAAGATATAGTGAGGGGTGTAGTGTG
Source organism: Papaver armeniacum (assembly GCA_023531295.1). Classification (NCBI taxonomy): domain Eukaryota; kingdom Viridiplantae; phylum Streptophyta; class Magnoliopsida; order Ranunculales; family Papaveraceae; genus Papaver; species Papaver armeniacum. The sequence continues at coordinate 33,963 of JAJJWW010003669.1, forward strand.
GGAAATCCCGCTACTACATATGCACTAGAAACAGGGACGATTGCTGGATTGAGGAAGATTCAAAGAAATTAGCAGTTGTTGGTGATGAATTCAATGAGATCCGTGGCATACAAGGGAAAATATGGGAGATCTAGTGATTTCCTCATACTCTCGTGACAAACTAATAACACCAATAGTTAAAAGAAGGCAAACGCAAGTAGATTGGAAGATTACTCTCCTATGAAATCAACAGAGTCTTCATCGACATTTAGCATCAGAAGAATAAATTCCATTCTTATCTCTAATTTTGCTTTTCATATTTAGATCTGATGATTTACAACAAAATTTTGGGCAAAATTTCATATATGTTAAACTTCGTTTTTAAGAAAATTCATATTTCTTTTGAGTAATTCAAAGAATGAAGGAACTAAGGACGAAACTACTACAAATCGAATCATTATTTTATTAATATACAGGAAGAACAATTATTTTATTATTAATCATTATTTTATTAATGTGCAGGAGAAAAGTTGACTAACAACGTATTAACTCAAACCAGCGAGTTAAAGAAGTCAGTGGTGCGAATCAAAGGAGGAATCAACGAAAGTTTCGACATCCAAGAGTTCAACAGAGAAATTTTGGTCTTTTATAAACCAAACAACTCCCGTATAGCTGCTAGAGATGGAGAACTTCCCTGTACGAACAAAAGCATTGTGTTTAAATCAAAAAAAAAAAAAAAAAAAAAAAAATACCCACTAACAGATTTAAAATGGGAGATATATGCAACTAACCTTTAAAGAATACAATTTCGCGAAGTTCATTCATTTACAAGATTTCAAAGCGCTGTCCCCGAGAAGTTGTCCCCGCAGGAAACTCGCAGAAGTTCATTCATTTACAAGATTTCCTAGTGATTGTCCCCGAGAAGTTGTCCTGCGAGGAAACTCTGCAAGGAAGTTCATTCTTATTAATAAAAGAAGGTGCGAAATCATCACGAGAAGATGAAGAAAGATGTAGAGAAGAAAAGGTTATGCAAAGGAAAGATTCAAGGAGGCGAAGAGACAACGATGATTACACACGATAGAGAAGAGTACAGCTAAGTAAAATCAAATAAGATAACATAAATAGGCAGAGTTAGCAACCAAGGAAGAGTGGTAACTCGCAGAAGCAATCAACAAAAGAAGAAGCAGTTAGTCACCGGCCAAAGAAATTCGAAAAGGAGGAAATGACATCTACATAAATAGGCAGCGAGTTTGAAATGAATTCGCGAAGATGAAATCTTAAGTTAGGTTACCGTGCAAATCGTTCGAAGAAGCGTACTACTTCATTATTTTGACAACAGCAAAACCAAAGTTAGTATCGCGAAGTTACGTTATTGGGAGATACAGAAATTTCAAAGTTATATCCTCGCAAGAGTAAAAGCAACTTATTTGATTCCCATGAAGAGTTAACGGTACCAATATAGTTACTTAAGCAAAGGTTTATTAGCATGAAGGGATCAATGGACGGTGTAAAGAAATAAATCATGTCGGGCTACTATTCATCCGTAATGTATTTCTTGCCTCTCAATCATCCTGCGAAGGAAGAAAAGATGACTAATGAAAGAACGATTAAAAAGGAATAAGTAATTTGAATTGTACCTCTCAATCCCAAAAGAAAGCTTTGGGAAAAGTTGGTAAAGGGGAGTGTCTAGTGAACTAGAGAACTCGTGATCGAATACAAGCACATGCATACTTTTTTGCAAAATTTTATATAAAACCGAGAGAGAGGATTGTGATAAAAGAGTGGACATGAGGCTTATTCTCGCAAAGAGAATCCAAAGACAAATGGTCAAGAGAAGAAAGGAAGCTTAACAACGGGGTTCGAGTCTCCCTCTTCGCAAAAGATTTTTGCGTCATGAATGTTTATATCATTTCTTTCGCAGACATTTGCCTTGCGAACGTTCGCAGCACAAAGGAACACTTCGCAAATATTCATTTACTTCATACAAGATGTTTACTTTGCACAGTCTTTGGTTATTTCGCTTACGTAAGAGAGTTGATGATTATTTCGCAGAGATACTTCGCAAGAGAAGGTTAGCACAGTTGGTATGGTGTGAGAATATGCAAGAGGCAGATCAAGGGTTCAAATTTCATTTCTCACACTTCTTTTTGCTGCGAGATAATTATATTTTGTGCGACGCTCATACATTTAAAGGATGCTAACTTCGCAAGCAAATCTTGTACTTCGCAAGAGACAACATGTCAACAACAACGAATCACATACAAGCTAAGTACTTTCTTTGAACATTTTTTTTTTACGTAAAAATAAAATATTTTTGATTTGATGTAAAAAAAAAAAAAAAAAAAATTACAAAGATTTCAAGATTTCAAAGATCTCAAAGATTTCAAAGATTTCAAAATTATAAAGAATTACAAAGATTTCAAAGATTTCTAAATTACAAAGATCTTAAAGATTTCAAAGATTCGAGAAAAATTTAATTAATATATTTCTCTTGAATATTTACTTTACATCAAATGATATGATATTATGAGAATGAATGAAATAAATGACAGAAATGAAGGGATGAAGACATGCGATAATTTCGCAAAGATAATGGAAATGCGATAACTTCGCAAAGATAATGAGAAGGAAAATCAAAAGTGAATGATTGAATGAATTGACAAAAATGATTGAGTGAGTGAATGGGACGAACCTTTATGGCGTACACCCTAGTTCGCGAATGATATTTCGTAAGAGGCAAATGTAAGACCTAAAGTGCGTCATATAAGGGGGTATCTCTTGACGTGGCTCGCTGAAAAGGTTACACCGCTCCGGAACCCGAGTCATGGAGATTTGGGGCCCATGAAAGCCTATCCGGAGAGATACCTTGGATTTCCAACTATATATATAAGGTTATACCCTGGTTGGACGCCCGAGGGTCTCTTCCAAGGAGTCGGCCGTATGACCAAGGGCGCCGAGGTACACGGTTGAGTCAAGAGCGGGGGAGCATGGAACTTCCTTACCACTCTTGACAAGTCTTGGCACATGCCGCACTACTCAAGAAAACTCCACTTAGGGTGCAGTCTCGTAACCATAAGCCCTATAGGTATAAGGGATAAGAGGCTGCGAAAACAACTGCTGTTGTTAAGACCGGATGGGAGGAGCTAGTCTTGTATGGCCGATGTACGCCTCCTTGCAGGGGCAACCATGGAGATGATAAGGGCGGCACCCTCCATTAGGTAGCTGAGAAGTGTCAAAAGTGTCATGAGGCTTTATTTTCGCAAGAAAACTTAGGCTTGTCATATTTGTGCGATGATCCTGAAGAGGCAATAATACAAAAGACAAGATAAGGCGAGATCAATGGGTCTTTATATGAAAAGTGTAAAGACGCCCTGCGATTTCGTCGCAAGACGGCAATGTCATGGGGATTTATTTTCGCAAGAATATTTAGGCTCTGTCATATTGTCGCAATAATGAGGGGTGGCATAATAAGACCTTTAACTAGGAAGGCGAAATAAGACCACACAAGAAAAATGATAAGGCAAGACCAATGGGTCATTACATGAAAATGTAAAGACGCCCCGCGATCTTGTCGCAATGACAAAATTCAACATAAACATTTTGAATGTAAGTAAATGTGGATCTTTCATTGCAAAAAAGATTACATGATAAGCTTGCGAGCTTGATAAAATGATTAAATGATAAACTTGCGAACATGTACATAATAATGAGACCGAGGCAATGCAAATGCCACGTACTTGATATTATGATCGTATTATTATGCGATACTAATAGTACAGAATAAGAAAAATGAAGCATGTGCAAAAACTCATGAGGAACAACAAATACGCAAAGAGGAATGCATATGCTAGAGACAAAATCAGAGAAATGAAGAATGAAAGCGATTTAAAGCTACATCAATTTTAGAGCGGCAAAGTGAGCTAAGTAACACAAACATTAGCTATACACTGCAAAGAGATAAGCATTTCATGGCATAAACATCGCATACACATTTCATAAAATAATCATTACATAAGCATTATAATCTCTCAGCAGTAATATTTATAATCTCTCAAGAGTGTTATTCAGAATCTCTCAGCAATATTATTTAGAATCTCTCAAGGTATTATTTAGAATTTTGCAGAGGAATTCATAACTTCGCAGAGGTATTCAGAATTTCGAAGAGTTATTAAGAATCTCGCAGAATGTGATTATTTTACAAGATAAGATAAGTAACTTGAAGAGATTATACTATCGCATGAGCACAAAACATGAGACGAGGCAACATGAGAATGAAGAGATAACTCGCTCATTCAACATTTTCTCAAGGATTCTACCCTCATAGATAAAGAACAGAGGCAACTATGGATTACCGAGAAAACATTTTATGTTCTTTATCTTCTCAAGAATCATTTCCAAAATGGACGTTCGCTAAGGAACAAGCAAGAATCATCACCAAAAATGGAGTAATAACTTCACATGAACAGAGGCAATACTTTATACTTCAAGGATTAATACTTCTTATTCACTTCACAAAGTTTCGAACTTCGCGAGAGAATAGAGCATAGCATGAGGCAAAGAACATGGAGCGAGAGTTTCGCATAATGGATTCGCAATACTTCTTATATTTAGAGGATTAAGTACTTCTTATACTTCTTCAAGGATACTTCATACTTCGCATACTTCGAGAGTTGATACTTTTTATTTACGCGCAAAGCTTGAACTTCGCAAAAGAATAGAGGCAAGTACGTACTTTTCAAGTCCAGTATTCTTTCGCTAGTTCCTTCATCAATAAAGATCAAAGATTACTACAACAACGTATTTTTCCTAAAAGATCGCTCTTCAAGCAATATTCAAGGAAAAAGAGGCAAGATGTAGGATTCAAATATCGCACAACATATTTTCTTAGCGTGAGAGATTCAATTATTTCCTTAACTTGCGAGATGAGCTTGCGAGATTCATTATTTTCCATAACCCGCGAGAATGTAGCAAGACTTGCGAGAATGTCTCGCGATAAGCAGAAGAGCCCTGCGAAATTATCAAAGAGCTCGCGAGAATATGAGTCGTATGTGAGTGTCATCCACTATGTAAATACCTATATAAAGAGGAGAGCAGGAGAGAGAAAGGGAGGAATAATTTTGGAGAGATAGATTTTTTGTAAAAGGAGAGACACATTTTGAGAGAGAGAGATATTATTTTTTCTTATCATCTTCTTCCCCCAAATAATTAGATCTAGAGCTCTAGAAAATATCCATTAATGGAGATTTCCAATGTAATATTAATGTAACCTCAACAATCATAGTGAAGAATCGTGGATGTAGATCACATTGATCGAACCACGTAAAAAATCCTTGTGTCCATTTTATAATTTTAGCATTTTAATCTTTTATTTTGATTATGAAATAGATTTAGATCTACAAAATATTATGAGGGGTGTAGTGGGATTTCCTACAACTACAACCACCATGGCGTAGTTAACTCGTGTTCTTGTAAACCTAGATATAGACGTCAATTTTTTGTCACACATCAAATTTTCTTATATTCTATCTTCTAATGAAACTATAAGTCGTATAGCTATATAGACTTTTACATTATACATATTTGATATTTCGAGCCAGAAACAATATGTGTTGGAAGCTTTTTTCTTTTGCTATGTTCATCGTATTCTTGACGAGTTTAGTTGGAAACAATTTTTTTGTTGGAAACTAAATATAAGTCAAAAGATTATCATGTGAAAATTACCTTGAACATCTTATATGATTTGTGTGAGACAGTCATTTGATGTTAGCTCGGGAAGTTTCGTATTGATTATTCGATCACTTGAAAATTACTTGAATCTAATGGTATGTGTGAGATTACCATTGTCGTCTTCTAAGGATGTCTCAATGATTGAAATGAGAGTTTAGAACGATTACCCATGTCTGGATACAACACGGTATGCATATCCAGTATGCGAACGGTATTGTGGTGATTCAGGTCCGGAACTCTTGTTTGCGTACCTAGTATGCGAACGGGTTTACCTGAGTTGGGTCTGGAACGGTTGTTCGCAAACCAAGTGTTACGAACAACTTGACTAGGCCAAGGTCCGGAGCTGCTTTCCGCGTACCCAGTTTGCGAACACGATTGTTAACTTCTAAAATCGGTTATGTATGATTCTCATACTCATGAACTAAAATATTTATGATTTAAGGAATGCAAATTAACTTTGCTAACCGTGGATTAATGTTCATGAATGGATTCTTGTATAAGTACTTTGTACGATTACGAATCAATCCGATTTTTTTCAATTTTTTCATGAGTATTTCTATGAGATAGTGAATAATTGAACAACTCTATTTGAAACACAATTAGATTCATTTGATTATCTATCATGATTAATTGATCATCATATTTGATCTAGAAGTGTTAGATGAATACGGCTAAGTCAAAAGTGTTCATATGGATAAATTCGGTTAACTGTTATTGAGCCAACCCAATATACACGTTTAGGTACGGTTACCCAGATCCAACTATTTTCTTTGTAGTTGTGTATTCTGGTCTTACTTGTTCTATCGTATTGAGTTTTATCTTCTCTAAGATTTACTCGAGATTTATCTCTGATAGGTAAGATATAAAAAGCAATCTGTGATTCTTGAATCGGACTCTTGTGATTCCACAATAACTTTTCCCGTTAATCGGTTGGGTTATTGTCGGTGACCGATATTTCTAGGCTATTGTGAAAAACTCTTCGGTTTTGCCTCCTAGGTAAAAGTCCCGTACTACATGTCAGAAATTCTGCAAGGTTTCTTCAGTTTGTCATGGAACATCAATTATGACCTTTTGAGCAAACGTCCCATCCCGCGTACCCAGGAATCCAAAAAGTCCACGGCGTTAATGTAGAGTATCGATTTGGCCAGCTGCCAAAGGATATCTCAACATGGTATCCTAAGTTAAAGCATTCCATACTACACGCTCGGGAATTCCTAAGGTTCACAAGGTTGGTGCCAAGAATTTGGGAAGAGTACAACGCAACAAGCCACTTCTCTTTGTAGTATTGTGGAAAAGGATCCAGCTTACCCACCGTCCCGAGCACGGTTTCGGTTGCCACTCGTAAGTAGGATGCTAGACGACACGAAAACACACACCATGTTGCACGAATGAGGGGGTGATCATTCCCAATATCCGCATCTTGTTAGAATGGTCTTAGGATTTCCACTCGTAAGTGGGTTGCCACTTAGGCCAAGCAAACTCATAGTACTTAAAAAATATCAACTTGATTCGCAAAGTAACTGGCATAACAGTTACAAACTCTTTTCGCGAAAATTTGACCTACTCCAACTATATGTTTTCCTTTGAAGAAAAATATTCGTTGACAAGCCATTCCCCACAAGACCTAAAGTTGCCTCGGAACTTGCTCACGATACCAAGCGGTGACAAACCCAAAAAAATTACGCCTACCACGCAAGTTGCGCACAAACCATAAATTCCCCATGCGCCATATTTATTCTACAATCCGGGCATTAAAACTAGACAAATGCACGTTCACCCGCCCTTGTAAGCATACTCGTGGAGCATGATGTAACCGACTTAACTTCCACACCGTTTTAACTTACCCTTGTTTTGTGAAAGTTTTAAAGCTATTGAGGCTATGGATGATGCATCTTGCATGCATCACTAGCTCCCGAGTCCCTTGTAGGCATAGTACATGCCTTGAAATTGCGCATAGGCCATTGAGGGCCTAACTCCATCTCTTTACTTAGCTTAGGCATTGATGAAAGCATGCACCTTTTGTTCGTTCCAAAGGTGCATCAACTAGGCTCATGCCATGCTTTCCCTAGGGTTATGCAAGCTCCGCTACTTGCATACCAATGTAACTTACTTTTTGGCCATGCCCAATGCGCCAATGGTACATGCCTACGTTGAATTGCTTGATAGGAAGTATGAACATTCGAGGAATGGATTGCAACTTTCCTCATCAAGTTTGGCCACAATCATCTCTTGCATTGTAATACCGAGCAGGATGTTATGAGAGGCCATTATGATGTGAGTATCTCTCAATTAGATGAGACAAGTGATAAAGTGTTGGACCGAAAATGCCGCAACTCATTGTGTTTGCCTTTGTACCTTTCCCCGCTTTAAGGTAACCAAGCACAGATTGTAGTTCAACAACGAAGGACAAAACTTAAGATAACTCGTTTACAAGGTCGTGGCCAAGCAATAATGGTAATCGCCTAGTCCGTATAGGCCGATTTCTGTCAAAATGCACAAAGGTTGTGCATTACAAAGTCCGCGACATGGCATAGTAATGCCCATGCTTAATATGCTCCATTGGCAAGGCTACACATCTATAAATGAGGCCCAATGCTCTTCGGGCTAAGTTATGAAGCTTACTTGATGCATAGTTCGCATATGCACCTTCAACCAACTACCCCTCCCTATATATGTCTTAAGGCCATTTTTACAACTTAAATAGGAGGACCACTTTTACATTCACTAAGTCACACTTTTGAGGTGTGTCATGAACTGTTTGGATCAATGACAAGTTTCTCCCAATTCCGAAGAATCGAGCCTGCGGTTCGAAGAATAAGCCTAATCGATTGAATCGATAATTTTGATTATAATTTTCTTCAGCGTTTCATTATAGACTCACCATCATATAAAGCCTTACCCAGGACCTAGAATCAAAGGATAGTATTTACCCAACTGGTTACATTTAAACCACTCATTACAACTCAATTAAACACTAATTAACTAATTACTAATACTAATCATACTTGCTAACTACGACAAGGATATGATAAGGGACACCATGTTCTCACCATAGCAGCGGTATATGACATTCCCCACTCCTTGGAAACATCCTTGTCCTCAAGGATGAGAATTCGATTGCTAATCCTCTTCTCACCATGCAGGTACATCATGGTATCCATATGTAGTTGCAGCTGCAAAGTAGAATAACCACACAAGAAAGAAGTTTTGCAAGCAAAGACGATCATTGAATTGAACTTTCGTGTACTGTGCACAACAAAGTGAACATGTCCATAATCCAACAACTTCCCTATGGAACCTTGGTAAGCACCGATAGCGAGTAGCACTACCAAAATTACGCATATCTTACATACTATGAGAGTACAACTGGTTCACCATTTTGTTGACTCCAAAAAAAAGTCTTTGCATCTTTCGGATGTACAATAAGCTGTCATAAATTTACGCACCATATCCGGAAGAACTAAGAAAAAAAGGGATAAGAAACAATAATGGGAAATGGTCTTGATGCGAGTCCTATGTAATTGTCCGCCCAGCTAGAAACCGAGCTTCTATAGTTGTAAGAGAAACCGCACCACTAGAATAAATACTTCCCATCCATCATCCTTGTACCACAAACCCCAGAGATGACATTCAAAGATTCCCTCTCTTCCAAGAATCAACCAACTAGATAACGCCAAAAAAACCTTTAACTGCTCACATACAACCATATAAATCTCCACTTCACTTATGGGTACAATAAGAATAGTATGAGCAGAAATTTCCTTGAGAACACATTTCGACACCTCAAGTGAACCACACTTCAGCAGTAAGAAAAAAAATTATGATCCACCATTAGCTGACAGATAAATAATTGAAGCACTAAACAACCAATATGACGGGTAGCCAATTTTATAAACCAGCTCAGGAACATAACTTCTATGGCATTTATCTACTAAATTCAAACCCACGTCAGAGACAAACCCAAATCTAAACTTCCATTTCAGAAAACAAGAATCTCACATACTGAGTTTGAATGTCTTCCCACGATCAAATAATGTACGAGTATAAGCAATAGAAGGATAAAAACATCCAATACTAAGAAACTTTTTGTTGAATAATACCTTGGAGTTTACAAAGTGTTCTGTAAGAGAAGTAAGAAGGTGCAAATGGTAGGATCTATGAGAAATACTGATTGAAGTATATATCGGACGTGGCTGTGCATATTTAGTGTGGAGGATAAAAACTGCATACCAACTGTAACACAAAAATTGGTCTTTCCCTGCTCCTCTCTTCGACAATTCACCAAATGTGTCTCCTGTAGCGTAAATCAAACCATGATGAAGGTTCAAAAGAGTATCAGCTTCTTCACCCATGCAACTCCACACTACACTCCTAAGCTGTCTACCAAACAGAGAGGTTAAAGTACTCTCGTATATATAGTTTCTCTACGCCTTTTTCACAGACAGATTACCACTAGCACCACAGTTACCATTTATAACAAATATCAACACATATGAATTCATAAACAAAAGTTCTGATTGATACCCGTACATAAGAATTAGCTATTGAACAAGCACTTGATTATGAAGAATAAGAGAACAAGTATCTTTCTGGTAAACGGAAGCACTTACGGCAAACCAAAAGCAAATCCACCATTATTCAAATGATTTTCCACGGTCATATACTAAACGAGTATAAATAAAATGCAAAGTAAAACACCTCCGGAGAACAAACTGCATTATCCAAGTAAACCAGGAGACGTAGTCCTGCAACAACATTAGAGAAAATCATGCATGTTTTTCCTAATTGCACCAATCCCGGTCAACAAATGTAGTACAAAATCTATTTTCTCTCGGCATATTAGCAAGCAACGTCATCTCATCATTAAATTTTAATTATGAACCCATAAAGGAGCAATTGAATGATTACCCCTAATATCTCGATTCATACCCAAAGCTAAGAATCAATCGCAAGAGCTTACCTTGATCAAAATTTCTACGATCAAACGAAGATAAGGAAGAGATATTGATCAACTATTAAATTATAACTCAAACCTACCGGATGAAGTGGCGATACAAAATCATCTCAGTTTTAGTACCCTTAACACATACAAGAGCAATCAAATTGAAAACCGCAAATTTGAATTACACCCTATCCTAAGAATCAATCAAGAATGAAGTTACCGTAAGCCATTGATGAAACAACATCACACTTGCCACGATCGAATAACAAGCGAGGATCAACAAGTTGGACTATATGTTTATGAATTTTGTGCTCACAACATACATTTTCCAGTAGAAGCATTTTAAAAAATAGCTGCCAGGTGATACTAACACTACCAATAGCCATCATACCAGCAATTTGATCTCGAAACCATGAATTTGACCAGTGCCCATGCTTGAAATTCAGCTTATATATATAATTTCTATCAAATTCATCCCTTAAAATTGCCTGGCACTTTTAGGGGCGACCCAAAAGAATTAGGGGCGACACTAAAAGACAAAAAAAGGTCACCCAAACGTAAATCTAAGCTACCCTTATCTTCGATTTTTCGAAATGGCCAATATGCCCTTATATAATCGGTGCCAACACCATAATTGGTAGGTAAATATACAATCGGTAGATTAAATTGAAACTATACCTACCGATTATTGTAGATATTTGACTAATTGTGTCTTTTATAATGGTAGATTATCCAACTTGTAAGACTACCGATTATAAGGAGCCCCATATTCAACCTTGGCCAAATTCCATAGGTTTTGAGGGGTGCATACCAACCATAACCACTTGGCTTGAGATGTGGATGTAGCCATAATCGGAAGCCTAATAGGTTACATAAACTACAGATTATAAGTTGCCCCAAAATGAGTTTTTTTAAAATCCTTCACATAATGAATTTTGAAATCTACCATTATCGGTAGGGTATATAATTATATAACCCACCGATTATAACGAGCCCCAGATCCAACCTTGCCAAATTCCACTTGGTTCGTTTTGGATGCAAAGCTAACCTAAGTTAAATATATTACCAAACCATCCGATTATGGGTTGCCCCAAAATGAGTTTTTCTAAAATCCTTCATGTGATGAATTTGAAATATACCATAATCGGTAGTCTATCCAACTTAACAACCTACCGATTATAAGGAGCCCCGATTGAACCCTTGCCAAATTCCATAGGTTTCGAGTGTACGGGCCGGGTGAATAACCATGTGGTTCAGTGATTTGGATGTAGCCATAATCGTAAGCCAAATAGGTTCCACAACCTACCGATCATAGGTTGCCCCAAAATGAGTTTTTCTAAAATCCTTCTTGTGATGAATTTTGAAATCTACCATAATCGTTAGTCTACCCAACTTAATAACCTACCGATTGTAAGGAGCCCCAGATCGAGCCCTTGCCAAATTCCATAGGTTTTGAGGTACGAGATCCGTGCATAACCATGGTTCGTGATTTGGATGTAGCCATAATCGTAAGCCATTAGGTTCCCCAACCTACCGATTATAGGTTGCCCCAAATTCAAATTTTGAAAGCTACTATAATCGGTGAGATATGTTACCTAAAATAACTACCGATTATTGGTTTCTCCACATTCAACCTTCACAAATTAGCCCGGCATTTTAAACCAAATTAGAAATAGCCGTTGGAGTTTTTGGGAAAAAGAAAAAGAGCGTTGGAACCTAAACCTATATAAATAAACTCATATCTATCACCCCAATTACACCAAACTCTTTCCCCTCTCTTCAAGTTCTAATTTTTGAAACCAAAATCATGGATATTGCTTTTGCCAAGAAGAAGATTGTGCTATTTATAGAGCGGGGTTGTGGTAATTGCCATGATCGTGTTCACAAGCTCCACAAACGGGAATCCAAAGAGCGTTATGGAACCGTATTCTAATGGTATTTGAGGCGTTAGATGGTAATCGAATTCAAGATCATCCAATGACATTAAGATGAGAAAGAAGGCCGAGCAAGGAGATGACAAACTTGAAGATGAAGAACAATTTGTTAGGGACGCTTTTTCTTGGTGGACGTATGAAAAACGAGTAAGTATCTTTATAACTCCGACTCACATTAACATAAGTTAGTACTAACTTGTTACTCATTCGTAATTCAGAGAAATCTTGTTGATCGTTTCCAGATATGGACCTCTACGGGAAACTATTTGAACATGAAGGATGTTACAAGATCAAGAGGACAATTTCTCGTGGTGTTTGGACGTTATGATCTTTTTTAATACTATTAGGGTCAATTAGGAGTATGGATTTAGGTGTTTTTTGACGAAATTGTAAGGTTAAGGTCGTTTGAACTTTATGTAATGGATGTAATCTGAGGATTATTAATATAAACAATTTCCGATTATAAATAAACTAAGCATATTTTGTTAAACAAACTACCGATTAATATATT